>RXPK01000301.1:1314771-1349819 GCA_004143645.1 Protaetia brevitarsis
CAAATAAGCGCACTATAGAAATACATGCAATACATGTCATTAATAAGCACAAAAAGTTTAGTTGTAAAAATTTACTTTATGCTTTCCGATATGCCGTTGACTCACCATCAATTACATAACGTTAAAATGCTGGAAATTGCAAAGTGTCACGTAAAACAGCAATAACTTTATTGATTAGATAGTAAAGTTTCCTACATTACCAACAAACATAAACAGCACTTGTCAAGTATCAGACGGCATTATTTGGCAGATGCTTACTGCCGTTTTGTATAAGTATGATGTCCCCATCTGCCTGTGCCCAGCTGCCCCACCCTCCGCCTATTTATGATATCAACAGTACACCCTAAATATAGATAAATTGTCCATTATATCGAGAACAAATAATATGGACGATACTGAAATAGATCAATTAAAACCGAGTTTATATTTAATAATTCCACAAAACACTAACAGACTGATTTCCAACTTGAACCTCACTGAAATTATAAACGTTCACAAGTTTTCCTGGCTTGAAGTGGCTTAAAGGTGTATCCGCTCCGGTGTTTAACGTGGAGGGAAGGTAATACTTCCAGAAGATAGGGCACTCAATCTTATCTTGAACAGGTCGTTCACTCAGTTCAAAGTTATCATTATTTTCCTTTTCAGAAGTGGTTTTTTTGAGTTTGGTTTAAGGTCATTTGGCTTTTTGTTAATCAGACTGTTACATTTAGTTGACTTATATTTTTTTCATTTTTTTTTCTGTATGGTAAGAACAAATAAATAAAGATAAAAATCCCTTTGAATCATTCCTAATAGCAGTTATTGTTATGGTTACTTAGGGTTAAACTTAATTTCATCGGCAATTTTGGATTATTTGATGTATGTTGAGCCCCTAGTAGTAGTTATAAAGGAATATTGATCAATTAAAATGATATTTAATCCTACAGCAGTTTACAGTTTATTATTTTTGCTTTCGAGGGAGTTTTTTTTTTTTTTATGGATTAAAGTGCCAACTTTGATATATTAATAATACTGCATTTGGTTATTAGTATACATCTTTAAGCTTCATTTAGTAGAAGTTAGGACGTACAAATCAAATAAAATCTCTGTGGGATCTTAGCAGCAGCACTGGTTATAGTTATTTTCTTAGGATTAAAATATTTTGTTCGCGACGGTTTCATGATTATCTAGAAATATGCCAATGTCCGCCTAGTACTTATGACGCATCGACATATAAGCATAAGTGTGGTACCTAAGTTATTCTAGAGGCAGTAAGCATACGGTAGCAGGCGGTTAGGCAACTTACTGTTCATATGAACAGAGCTGAGTGAAGAATGTAAGAGGGCAACCATTACTCACCTTGTTAAACCGAAAGGGCATCTGGTCGCTAGATGGTGCTTATGTATTTATGGCATACGTCCCACGTTTTACTTGGGCTTGCGGACAGATAACTTATGTATATTCAGCTATACCAATACACGAAAGATGCATACGAATCGTACGGTGTTTTGTAATTCCTTTAAAACACAAAAACAAACACAATATAGCTTTATTACCGTGAAAGATGACGAATAAATGAATTTGTCTCATTTCTATTATACAATATATCTTTCTTATTATTCAAATTTTTAAAAATAGTTTAAATATTCTTCATAATTCCTTAGTTTGTGATTGATATGAAATCTACTTTTCAATATCCGCTCAAAATTTTTAATTAAAGAAGTCATGATTCTTTTCTCTAATAGTAACCACAGTCTGAAAAAAAAATTAATAAAATAATGATAATAAATATATAATTATCGTAAGTAAAGGAAACAGTTCATTAATGCACATTCACTTAATACCTGATATATAAGGACTGATTTGCTATATATACATTATACTTACCTTATTTTGTTGTTACTTATAGTTAGTGCGGAAACGAGGAAGTTTAGTGATATTAATAAAAATTTAAAAGCAGATTTTAGTAATGTTTTTTTGGTTAGAAACACAGTGACTACTTGATGTGATGAAATATTGATTTCACTTACAGTTTTTTTTAACAATTACAAAGTACTGACTCATAAGATAATATATTCCTTAATATATAAAAATGAACAAAGCTATAAAAAGTATGGTAGGTGCCTGTGAAGCCGTTATTTTTTTAGTTATTGAATTATTGAAATCTAAAAAAGGAGAAAGAGAAATATCGCTTGAAGTTACAACTAATGACAAACAAGAATAATTACCTGGCGGTAACACTTGGGTTTCTGTTTGGTTCTTTACACTGGGCGGTTGTCTCCGCGAGTTGTTCCTCTGCTGGCGTACGTAGCGGTTATGTCCGGTAATCGCTAGAAAACGGGCTACTTCGTGGGGTATCTCCAGCTGCATTTGGATGTCGGATCACTACGACGGCATCCACAGTTTAACTTCACCGCGGGCGCAGATTAGTCACCAATGATGGGGATTTCAAATATCTCACCACGTGGTTTAAAACTGCAATCTTGAGACATCTCGATTGCTTATAGGCTCGTACTTCTTCTTTCGCTGGTGATCTTTATACGGATGGAGCCTCCAGTTAACCCATCCGGTATTTTTTAATATATTTGCGTTTCAACTGGCTACAATGGCCGTACTCCTTAGCCACTCTTTTTCGACGACCTTTTTCCACGTCCGTAACTCTTACTTGACGCTTTGCCCGCGCTTGCGCGCATAGCAGTCTCGGGGACTATTTTATTATCCGGCCGATTAGCCCAATCAGGAATAGTAAAACAATCACGTGGTGGCGCAAAACTCAAATAATCTAGTTGTGGCAAGTAGTTACCTATTTAAGGAATACATGAGTTTTATAGCGCTCAGCATTGTGTTACTTCTACTCATCGCGGTGTAGTTAGATACAGTACCAGTAGTCATAAGTAATACTTTTCACCACAAATTAGTCGGTGCGCTGTGTAATAGCCGTTAATAAAAGCACTATTTACAGTAACAACTTGATTCAGGAACTGGGTTTAGTTGCAGCTATTAATTAACGAGAATAGTTCAAGTAAACCTTTATCTATTGTAATATTTTTTATCAAGTAAACACTTTACTTAGCCCATTTTTCTCAGTGTATGTCATAATCATATAATAAATCTTGCAGGCTTTACAAAAACATACCACCCTATTATTTAAATGATTGTACGTTCTAGATTAATAGAGTTAATTTGGAAGATTAATAGCAAATAGCATGATGTCTCCAAATGCCTCTTGCAAAAATCTTGGAAACACTCCATCTGGTCCCGGAAAATATAGTGGGTATAAATTTAATATTGAAATTAATTATTTAAGAAAGTAAAGATGGGTTTTTGTATGGGGTAGTTAATTTGTTCATTAATGAATTTTTTTGTTGTCGTCCCTCATATGCCTTTCAATTTCTAAGGCCTCAAGTAATCCCAAGTTCATACCCTTGTCGAAAGCATGTAATAAGGAAACGTCCTCCACACCAATGCATTTACGTTCCGTGCTGATTTTGTGTTGGAAAACATGTAACATGTAATGCGTATTCTATGTTCTTTTATTCTCTGTTCTAACTTACGACCCGTTTCTCACATACATATACAGGGTGTATTCCAAATAAAAAGTAAATTTTGTCTTGGGTGTTAACTACACAACATATTAAGCACAAACCCACCGAAACGGATTTCATCATTAAAGATTAAAAAAAAGTAAAATTTGAGCCAAAAATTTCTTTAGTCGGGCTGATGCCAGGAAACGTCATGTTAAGCACCGCTAAACGTGGTATTATGTATTAATACATTGCACTCATTTAGTATTTTCTTAATGGTATGCAGTAAGTTCATTTAACGTCATTCTGAATAAATAAGGCCCTTTAAAAATAGCAAAATCATTTTAAATTTTTTCTTTTTTATAAATCAACATCCTTTTTTGTTAAGAGTATTTAACGTAAGTCTACAAAGTAATTCATTTTTAATAATCCTGATAAGACGTTCGAGGTTTCATCAACCGGATATGCGACTTCAGTAGTTTAAAAAAAACGTAAATATTTTTCTTTTGTTTGTGAATGAGCGTTAGTTGTTATAAACGTACCATGAATCGGAGTTATTTCTTTTGGATTTATTTAATCTATAACGCAAAATGAATTGAATCGGAATTAACAGAAATAAATGTAGATACAGATAATTGCAACACTTTTTTTTACTATGATGTCGCGCGAAAATGAATCTATACATTCCGCGCTTTTGCGATGCATCAAGTTTTCGATTTCTTCTATATGTTATGGTGTCCTGAAAGGTTGTTTTTTCGAGACGGAAGAATTTAAATAAAATGCTCGAAGTGGCTTGCCTCCAAGCGGCGATCCACAAAAACTAACGGTAATGGCTGAATGATAGTGTAGTGGGGTATACTCGGGACAACATTGAGGTGGCACAGGTGCGGCTCTAGCCCCGCATTACAAAATATTTTTTCTCTTAATGTTACAGATAGACCCTGTGACATCAGATTCTGATCGTATATGATTTAACAGCTTCTACATATTATAATATTGATCTATAGTCTATACACCCTGTATAGCACCACATCCGCATGAAATGTAGATACACCTTCGTTAAGTTATCTGTTTTTCTTGTTGTTAGTAACAGTTATTAATGTGTTTTCGGAACTAAAATAGGTTTATGTTGTAATTGTTGAAAATGTTTGTAATTATTGGCAAATCTGTTAAGGGTGAAGATTATACGTGATTGATAAGAATTTTTATAGTATAGGAGGTCTGTTAATTATTGGTTGTATATTTTCAGTTCACAATATATTGGTGGGGAAGCTTTTTCTTGAATTATCTGTTTTGTTAATTTAATATCTTTAGGCATATCAAAAGAAACGAAACTTTCAACAAGAGCTACATAAAAAATTGGCAATTCAGGAGACTCAAAATCGTTTGGAAAATGGTTAATTATTTTTACAGGAAGAGATAAAAGTAACAATAGCATACCATCGATGATGGTACTGTTTATTGTGGCGATTAGGGTAACACAGTCATATCGGACACACTATATTATCGTATTGCCCGTCGCTGGACACGGACTATAGGAATGGAAGAACGAAGAACTGTGTGAGCAGCATAGATAACTTAAATTAAGTGAGCACCAGGCTCTGATCAGATACAAATGAATACTATAAGGCTGCGCCGGTGACATGGACACATTATATGCTGAATTTGATTGAATCAAGTTTTACAACAGAAAAACTTCTAAAATCTTGGTGTGATGATATACAGTACAATCTTGCAAATTTTCGCATCAATTTTGTGCGACAGACTAAATAAGTGGTGCGAACAAAATTAAATTTTGCCTGAAGAACAATCGGGATTCCGACGTGGGAAGGGATGCTTGGACAATCTGTTTACCGTAAACATCTCCCCAAAATATTATCGTATATTTATGGCATATTCATCGACTTCAAACGTGCATTCGACTCAATAAATCACGAACAATTATGGAATAGACTTTTAAAATAGGATTAAGTGCAAAATTTGTGGAGTTAATGAAGAATCTATATGGAAATGCTCAGATATATTTAGAAACTAACGGCAATACGGCACAGCTTATGCCAATGACAGATGAATGGACGCTTTTCCCCATTGTTGTTCTCAATTTATACGCCGGACAATAGATTATTTTAAAGAAACTAATTTGGAGGGAGTCAAGATAACTAGTGATAGGTGTCTTTTGTTCTTGATGTACGCGGATGACATGATCATGTTCGTTAAATCGACAATCGAAACAGGAAGCTAGAGGTCATGAGAAATATAGCGAAGATAATCAACTTCCCTAGTTAGTTTCCCGATAGGTTAGTCACAAGAGGATGGAACTTATTAATAAACATATAAGGGCAATATATTTGGTAATAAGTGTTTTCATATTGTGTTTTTTTTCTTATAGTGGTGTCTGAGTATCTCCTTCTCTCATTTTCGCACTGATATTTGACCTTCTGTTTTATTAATGATTGTGTTTTATTTTTTCAAATTGCAGACGTTAATTTTGTTCTTCAGTAGTTTTTAGTTTGATTTTTAGTTCTCATGAAATTGTTGACTATTATTCGAGTTGTCTCGTATGTGGTATTCGTGAATATACATAATACTTCTTTTTTTTCACACGCTGGAATTTACAATTATATACATATTAGAATGTATATAACTGTGAATGAATTTGTTCCATGCGTTCAATGTAGTATGATATATTTGTGTTTTGTACTTTTTATATGTATTATCTTTTTTTTTGTATGTTAGTTAATAGGTATATTTTTTCTATGTTGTCCTTAATTTGGTACAATACTGTTGGACAATAAAGATTTAAAGATTAAAGATATGTGGGAAGCTATTTACATGAAATTATAAATATTTAGAATTTATTGAAGATAGTAGTCCCGAAGCTTGATTTTGTACCCTAGGATATACTTATTACATATACATATTTGGTATTTTGACATTATACTTGTATACCCGATTATGTTAGCATCGCTAATGAAATGTACATAGTATTGAAGATTAAAAACTGTTATGAGAAAGAAGTTTTTATTTGTATTTCGTTAGTTAATAGAAAGTTATATCACATAATCAAAATTGAAGCAAAATTTTATTTACCTTCTAATTGCACGTGAATCTCTAAATTTTCCATCTAAAATGTTATTTGATTATGTTTTGTTCGTAGCCGTTAATTATGTATAGTTATTCCTTTTTTTCCTTCGTGAGGGTAGCGGCTAATTTATACTGATGACTTAAAAAGTTAAACAACTCATTTTTTTACGTTTCGACAATCTTTATTTTTCTTGTCTTCCTCAGAAATGTATATTTTATAATTTAACTTGTTTTATTACTATTTTTTTTTTTTTTTATTTAAATTATATATCTAGGGACATTCACAAACATTTTAAAAAACATATTTAATAGTTACATTTCTAAACAATTTTACAAATGTTGACACAACTATTTTAAATCAAACTGTCGAAGAAATACTTTTAAACATACGCGAAAGGCTAGCTCAGCGATGGGCGGTTTTTTTTTAAATTTGTTAAACTAAAAATTGTTGTTTATCTCTTTGCATGCATATATTAACGGCGAAAAGTATGTTTAAATGATTGGCGCATAAATTTTTGACAAACCTTCTACCTCCGTTTTATCGTTTACTGCGTTTTTATGTTTGTTTATTTGGATCATTTCTAAAATGCATCGCGCTTTTATAATTTTTTTCTTTATTTAAAATACTTGTATTATTGAAATTGAATGTATGACCTAAGTTAATTGTATGTTTTTTTAAAGCAGTGAGATTATTCTGATATTTGTGACCTTTAATTCTATTATGAAGTTGTTGTGATGTTTGTCCTATGTACACACCATTGCAAATTGTTACAGGGATTTTGTAAACTACGTGACTTTGGTTTTGTAATGGAATACAATCTTTTAATTTAGAGAGAAACCAAATTTCAAATTATTGTGGTTTTTATGTGCAAGTTTTATATTATGTGGGTAAAGTATTTTATTAAGTTTTTCGGATAATTGAGGAACGTATGGGATGCTAAGATGTTTAAAGGTATTTGGATTTGTGTTTTTTGTGTTATTGACATGTCTGGTGTTATAATATTGATGTATTTTGTTTTTAATGGTTTTTTGAATTAGCCGTAAGGATAGTTATTCTTTGTAAATTGAATTTTTACTGTGTTTAAAATTTCTTTTCTATATTTTGGACTGGTTAATGTAATGGCTCTATTGATTAAGGCAGACATGACATTTTTTTATAACTAAAGGTTGGGCAAAGTAAAATTCACATAACGGCCAGAAAATGTTGGTTTGTGATATAATTTTGTCAAAATTTTATTATTTTCTCGACTCAAGGTAAGATCTAAATAGTTTAACATTTGATTTTTTTCTATTTCAAGGGTGAATTGTAATTTCGGATGAAAATCGTTAAAAGATTGATGAAATTTTGTGATTTTGTCTTCAGGAATACACACTAAACAGTCGTCCAATACCCTTTATAAAATGTTGGTTTAAATTCTAAATTGTTAATTACCTGTCCTTCAAGATCTTCAAGTACTAATTGAGCTATTGTGCTTGATATGGGTGAACCCATTGCGCAGCCATATATTTGTTTGTAAAATTTATTTTGAAAAGAGAAATAGGTTGTTGACAAAGTGATTTCAAGTGCATTCAAAAATTCATCTAAAGGTAATTCTGTGTGTGGTTGAAGTTTTATCCATTTTTTTCTTATAATATTAAAACATAATCTATGGAATATTGGTGGACATTGAGACAACATCAAGCGATATTAATCTGTCATTATTTTTTATTTCTGTACTATCAATAATTTTTTTTAAATCAAATGAATTTTTTAAATAATAATCGTTGTTATTAATTATGTTTGAGATTGAAATGGCTAGATATTTGATACAGGATACTATTGGCCTGAGTTTTTAATACGTATTGATTCTAGTATTTCTCTTGTTCTTTTATGTTTCTCTTTATCCAAAATTTCTGTTTTCAAAATCAAAATTATGACATTTAGATTGTGCGTGTTTTTTTAGAGCTGTGATATTTTTTGAATATTTATGACCTTTTAGTCTTCCTTCTAGATATTGTGACGTTTGTCCAATGTAAGCGTTGTTGCAGTCTTGGCAGTTTATTTTATAAATGACATTTGACTGCTTTTTTTGGGGGTTTTGCTTTTTAATTTTGAATGTAGGTAAGAGAGATTATTTGTATTTTTGTAGGCTATTTTTATATCATATTTTAATAAGGCTTTATCTAGGTTATGCGATAACCCATTTATATATGGTAATGCAATGTATTTATAATTTTTTTGTTCTTTGTTGTAGCCATTTTAAGATGAACTATTATATAATTTATATAAGCGTTTCTTTTTTTAATTTTCAATAAACTTTATTGGGTAATTGTTTTTTATTAAAATTTTTGTTATATTAGTTAGGATATGTTTTCTATATATTAGACTAGTAAGTTTTAGCGCTAAGACAACCCTAGTAGCGTTTACCAGGAAAAGAAAATCCAATCTTAGAACCATAAAACTGGATGGGCAAAATATAGACTGGAGAGCGGAAGTTAAATATCTAGGCCTCACCTAGACAACAAACTTCTATGGAACAAACATGAGCTTGAGTAACCAACAAGGCCAAAAAGCTTCTGATTGGTGTGTTAGAAACTTTGCAGGGAAAACTTGGGATGCAACCCAAAAATACTGCTTTGGATGTATACAGCGATAGTAGACCGATCATCACCTATGCATCAGTAGCATGGAGCAAGAGAACTAATCTGGCCACCGCGAGAATTAACCTCTCGAAAGTGCAAAGATTTAGCATGTGTATGCAAACGGGGGCTATAGAACCTGCCAACAGCAGCTATTGAAGTAGTATTGGATCTTGCCCCCTCCACATTGTAGTAGGCGTGGCGAAAGAACCGCACTAAGAAATGGTCAAGGAAGAAATGATTAGGCATAGGCCTCAATCTCCTGACGGTGATCAAACCGGGATATGCCCCGGATGACATGTTAAAGAAATTTAGCTTTGTGAAGGAATTCACCACAAAGCTAAGTAACAGGAGCGAGTGGGATCATAACACCATCTTGAATTTTAATAGAAATGCCATCAAATGGTACACTGATGGCTCCAAAAAGGCAGAAGGAACTGGAATAGGAATATACGGGCCTAGAACTACATATTTCGAAAGCTTGGGAAAATACCCAAAGTATATTTCAGGCGGTAATACACGCTATTGGAGATGTGTTCAGTTCAATATGGATAGGAACTATCGGAAACAGGAGATTATCATCATAGTCTGATAGTCAAGCAGCCATCCAAGGCGCTGAGCTCATATGAAATCAGCTGCAAGATGGTCTTGGGAATGCCTAGGAAACTAAATGAGCTAGGCAAAAGAAATAAAGTAACCCTCCTGTGGGTTCGGGTCACACAGGAGTGGAAGGAAACGAAATAACGGATAACCTCGCGAAAAAAGGGGCTGGAATGCCTTCGTAGGGCCTGAACCTTTTGCGGGTTAAGTAGCAGTACAATACCGAAGAAACTAAAAATAGAAATGGAGCAGAGAAAATCCAGTTACTGGGAAAATCTCCAGGGAATGACGCAGAGTAAAAATTCTTCTGGGAACTTATAACCAGAAGAGGTTTACAGAATGCATTCAACCTGAGTAAGAACAATGTTCGCATATTAACAGGAATACTTTCAGGCCATTGTTAGACTTGAAAGGACACCTGAGTAAGCTTGGATTGGAAAAGATCCTGAATGCAGATTTTGTGGGGAACAGGATGAAACACCCATCCACCTCCTCTCAAACTGCGTAGCACTGTGCAACCCGAGGGCATTGTACCTGGGAGCATGTGAAATCGAAGAGGGAGACTTATCTAGACTGGGGCCCTCTGACATCCTACACTTTTTAAAAGGAATAGGATTGAAAGGCCAACTGTAAAGCAGCAAGAATGGGGACACAATAGATCCTTTAGTCGCAGTGAACACACCACCCTTCAACTACATACAATACATCATTACCAGGCATTTTGTTGTTTTTTTAAATTACGTATTGACTCTAGTATTTCTCTTGTTCTTTTATGTTTCTCTTTATCCAAAATTTCTGTGTTTTCAAAATCAAAATTATGACATTTAGATTGTGCGTGTTTTTTTAGAGCTGTGATATTTTTTGAATATTTATGACCTTTTAGTCTTTCTTCTAGATATTGTGACGTTTGTCCAATGTAAGCGTTGTTGCGGTCTTGGCAGTTTATTTTATAAATGACATTTGACTGCTTTTTTTTGGGGTTTTGCTTTTTAATTTTGAATGTAGGTAAGAGAGATTATTTGTATTTTTGTGGGCTATTTTTATATCATATTTTAATAAGGCTTTATCTAGGTTATGCGATAACCCATTTATATATGGTAATGCAATGTATTTATAATTTTTTTGTTTTTGTTGTAGACATTATATATTATATAATTTATATACGCGTTTCTTTTTTATATTTTCAATAAACTTTATTGGGTAATTGTTTTTTATTAAAATTTTTGTTATATTAGTTAGGATATGTTTTCTATATATTAGACTAGTAAGTTTTAGCGCTCTATCAAACAATGCCACTATCGCATTTCCTTTATGGGATAATGGTTGTATAGAATTAAAATTTATATATCTGCCTGAGTTTGTTTTTTTTTTTGGTAAAATTTTGTTTCTAATTATTGTAATGTCAAGAAAATTTATATTTTTATTGGTTTCTTTTTCTATCTTGAAGTTGATGTTTGAGTGAAATGAATTGAAGATTTGGAAAACATGCTCGATTTTTTCTTCCGGAGGTAACATTAGGCAATCATAAAGTTTAGTTTTTTAATTATTTAATTTTCTGCTTCCTCTAAGACGAATTGGGCCAATGGGCTTGATATAGGTGAGTCCATTGCGCATCCATCTAGTTGTTAAAAAACAACTATCCAATAAAGTTTATTGAAAATTTTGCACATACTCTAAGGGTGTCGCGCACAAAATACCGTATACTTCCCGTCAGAAATAAAGAAAAAAAACGCAAGCGATCCGCATATAATGAAGCAACAACAACAAAACAACCAGAAAAAAAACCCAATTGATCAATTTTTTTTTTTTCATTATATTAGATACGGTAAGGTAAATTTAAAATTTGATTTCACCAATGTTTCTATCTCAAAAAAAAAATGGTTTTGGACTGCCCATCTCATTTTTTCATATCTGCGCTGCAGGGTATACTACACTACACTACAAAAGTGTCAATCAATGTTATACATACATTTAAATTGCGCGCCTGGTACGTAGAACGCAGTTTTAAGGCTGGGCTATTTGTGGTGGGGAGAGGTTGTTAAACGTGACACCAGAAAGTGCTGGTTCCTAGAGTTTAATAGTAAAAATACGTGCGAAAAAGTAACGTCACTATTACGATAGATGGCATAATACAACCAGTTGCAGGTAATGATTAATAAGTTGCCTATACACGAGACATATTTGCAGAATAGCTTATACAGTGAGGTCGTAAACTACTGTACACTATATCCAAAAAGCGGAATACGAGGGTTGTCGGAAAAAGTAGCGTAGGTACCCCAATAATTAACCTTAGGTTTTTAGTTTAACTTATCATAATATATATATACATAGTTATCCACTTGGCATTCTTTCTTAAATATTACGTTTAATATTGATCTTATCAAAAAATGTTAAGATACATGTTTTATTCGGACGTTTCTTGTTCTATCTAAAAATATTATGAGAGAAGAAACACACAAACAAAATTATAATTAAAAAAAAAATTGTTTGTAATAATAGATTTACCGAAACAATTTCATGTATCATGGATCTTCTTTTTTGTTAATATTTTCAATATTACTATTAGTAAGTAGCAGTAAATAAGTAAATACAGTATTTAATAATATGATAATAGCATACACATTCGGCCAGTGAACATTTATAATCGGGGAATAAACGTATGCATAAAAACCCACCGTAGTTGCCGAGCATTGTGAACCAACGCACGCGAAGGGGATTGGGGAGTACAAACTATCGGCGGTACGCTTTGGCAACGTGCTAGCAGTATATTATAGAAATCGCATTCAGTGATACCATTCCATACCGGTATAGTATATCTGCGTTCACACGAGTTGTCTTAAACCCATACCCACCTGTATGTATGTACCCCCTTGGCAAAATTAAATTCCCACAATTATTCTTAGTAACTTCAACATTGAAACACGAAATTACCATTGTATTAATTACTAGTTATTTTGATGTTTTTCTGTTGAAGTTACCAAAAATAATTGTGGGAAATTGAAATTTTGCCAAGGGGGTATGCAATGATGTCATTTGGTCTATCCTCGCATCTATTCCAGACGTAAATATTATAGTTACGTAAATACTTTACTATAAACAAGAGGGTAAATGGCGAAAATAGAGGCGAACTACGAATCATATGTTCAAATAAAGCAGTATTAGTGAGTTACAGAGTATTATTATCAAATATAAAAGAATTAATTAACATGTGATGATTTGTGCCATGAGAAAAAGCAATAGAAAGAATTTTTTTTTTAAAAGGTAGCAATTTTTTCCAAGGGGTATGATTTTTTAGACTTTGTTAATATAAATAATTGCCAGTGGGATTTATGTGTGATAAATTATTTTATACGTCCACATTGAAAAAATTCTTATAAAACTAAATGTTACACAGTTTTTGTAATCGAAGTAATGGCTTCAGCAAATTTATTTCAAATAATTATACAAGAACACATTTTAAGTACTTTGTATTTGTATTTGTAAATTATACCATCAAAACACCCGTCAATAATCGATGGCTAATATTAGCAACAAAGGAGAAGTATATACGCCGATAATCATTCCGAAAGTTAATCCCCTAGATGTTATGCGACAAAAGTACCGCAAATTTTTCGGCTAGTGATTTATATTCGTAGAATTTTACTTTATAGTTTCCGCGGAAGAATTCAATATTAAAATTCTTAAAATCTGCGCACGCGCAATCGCTGGTTGATTAAAGCAGTTGTATCTTTCCTTATGTTTCCTAATGGCTTATTTTCCCTATGTCATCTTTTTGAGAGTCGATCGTACAATCGAAAACGTCTAATATTAGTATACCTCCTTCAATAATGCCGAAATATGTAAATAATTAATATATTGTATGTATGTATATATGTCAAATTTCTACGGTAACAAAAACACCGTGCAAAGCAGTCGTTCTTCGTTCTTGCTTGGTGTTTACTTGGTTGCGTTTCTAGTTGGGTGCATATGAAAACTACGGAAACTACGTAACATGACAATGATACTTGATATTCCTCAATAATAATTTATTACTTTACGCCCTTGATACTTAAATAAATATTTTCATTATATATTTCACAAAATAATACAATTCTTCCTATTAAATTAAAAACAAAATCACCCGCATTGCCATCTCTTGAGTAAGTGCCAAAGGTTTCGAGAGCCTTTCCAGGCCTTTCTACCTTTCTCCAAACCATGTTGCAACTTCACACCAGTTGAATATGGTTAAATATAGCTTTTCGGAAAACTAATAAATTGTTTACAATTTGCTTGAAATTGCTATGTTGTACGAATTTAGGCTGTCCATGTGCTGGGTTGGGTTTAATTTTTTACAGTTTTCTCGCTTACACAACAAAATTATTTAATATGAATACCAGCAAATGGTGCACCTATTAATTCCTAATCGTTTGATCTTTTATTCTTTATTAATTAACATTTCTGAACGACAAAAGCTATTCCCAAACGAAATCACCTTCCCCCACCACAAATAGCCCAGCCTTAAGTTAGAGTATGAAAGTTAACCTTCCACTCAGGTTACGTTCTGTGTTCTGTGTAGTTCTGTATATGGGTTCTGTGGCACTGAATGTAAACGGCGAAAGGCAGGTAGACAATATAACCGGTGGGAGATGCGCATGCGTCTTGTAACTGCTTTGTTAAAATTATTTCGGTTCAGAATATTTGCACTCCCTACTTACGTGATACATTAATTTATAGATAAGTAGACTGGTATATTAATAATACAACATCGGGAATTCACATTTCAATTGTAATTATTAACATCGCTGTATCACTGCGGGTAACAGAGTCTGTGTTAGTTGTTTTCAATCGGGTTTACGTAATAAGACGTCATAACAATGTTGGGAAGTCCGTATCTTGTGTTCGCGTCGATATTTGTAGTAGTTCTCCTGTTCGAATATGATTTCCTTGCTAGGGATCACCTTCATTGTGACGTCAGTCCCGAAGACAAACCATATACAGGTGAATATTATTTCTTCGCAATTTAACCAGCAATTAATTTATGATCGAAATGACCTTCATAAAGTCCACGGCGCATTTGATTTGGCGTATTCACTATTGCCTAATTTTCAGAATTGTTTTGTATGGCGCGCACTAGGAACTTAATAACTAATGCCGAAGGAGCTCATCTGAAAAATTACGGCCGTTGGCAATTTTTCATAATTATACAGGTGAGATACGTAAATTAATTTTGAAAGTTTTTGGTTTGTTGGATTATAGAGATTAAATGAATAAGAATCGTGAGTCCTTAAGACTAAAAATAATTAAATTCAATTCGAAAAAGAAAATGATATTCTTGAAATTTCAGCTTGTAATTTAACAATCTAATACTATGTATTTATTTTTTGTAAGGTTTTAAATTTTTCTCAACGACGTTTCGATTGTACAACATCAATCATTGTCAAGCTATAAGATTACAATAAAATAATTTAAAGGTTTAAAACAACCACAATGAATTTAAAATTACCTGTCAAATTTACATGACAAAACGCCAATTTTAAAAAATAGAAAAAGACAACAACAAAATATCATATTGATTTGAAAAAATAAAAAATAAAATTGATTAAATTAAGTTTGTAGTTTGGACGACAAAATAGCAATGCATTTAAAAATTAAAATATAAAAGTGATTAAAGAATTCGTAAAGTATGCATGCATCTCTCATATATGAAGTTTTCTTTTTTTCTTTTCTGCGTATAGCATTGAAAATAATAGATTACAGTTGATGTGCTTAAAATAAAAAGATTAACAATAATTAATGTGGTAAATTGATTGAAAGTGATGTAAAAACACGAAAAGCTGCTAAAACTACCTACATCATTATTAAAGTTGCAGTTGTTACTGGTCTTAACATAAATATAAACCTCAGATATTAAACGGAAGTTTACTTTTCAGTTTCCCGCCTTCGGAGGAAAAAGTGTTATAGGAACATACAACACCTACATAAGAATCAACAATTCAATTTATTGATCTATTAATTGGTAATCATATAGACAGAATTTTTATTTATCACTCAATTGAATATTAAGCGTGCTATGTGAAATTGTTGCATTTTAAAAATTAAATCCCGTACAATACCGTTGTATCATGTTGTTGCGAATTTAGGACTCCATTTACAACTGTTGATTGCAATTTTCGTCAATATCCTTCCTCAGGTTCAAGATTTTGATAGCGATATGATTTTTATTTCTAAGGGATTCTTCGGCTACCCCAGTTGATCTCCAACCCCCCCATACCTGTTCAAAGATTCCATGATTCCGCCACCATCAATCAGCAACGTAGCTGAAGTGTGTCTAAAAACAGTGGTCAATGTATTCTGTGGAGTTACTCAATTTCAGAAAAGTTGCCACTTTCCTGGGTGTATATACCTGCTATGGTATGAACTCCCATTACACTTCTAAACCATTTTCCAATTTGATGCGAGAAAATCGCTTTTCTGGCATATTTTCTGGTCTTAATCAAGCGCAACTTCAATATATTTTCAGAGACGTTCCTCCTCCCATCCAACCTTCCTTCTTTTACTGTCAGGAATTTTCATAATTTTCCATATCTTCTATGTCATCAGTAGTCATTTTTACCATTTCATCAGATCTGCATACTCCAATTAATAGAACAATCTAAATAAATTATCCTGTCCTAAAAGCACATAGTTATTAATTTAAATTCAACTGAGTTTACCTTCATTCCCAAGTATACATCGTCTGACGCTTCACATAACAATCTTTCAAACTCTTCATTGGTGAATATTCTCGGCTTCATAACACAATATCCTTCACTGGTCTTCTTCAGGAATGCCCGTAACTTTAAGTATTGACTTATATCTGCTCCTTGTTAAATTAATAATTAATTCTGATTCGACCATAGAATAACGAGACCATAGAGTTGAGGATATCCACTGTTTGTAAAAATAGTTAAAATAAGCGAGAAGACATTTTTCATCACACCATTGAATATAATGCTGGTACGCAACAAAATATTTGTCAGCAGATTTTGAAGGGTCGAGGCATGATGTTGCTTCCTTTGCCTCTTCGATTATTTTCTGCCGGCGTGCAGTGCATTCCTATTCTTTACTTACTCACTAATTGCTTACCAATATCCCTAGACTACTAATTTCAACGTAATCTTCAAAATAATTTGAATATTTGACAGTGTCCACTTAACAGCTCTATGATGCGTTATCGTAGAAACTGGCCTAAAAAAGAAGCAATTTTATACATCGCAATTGAAGTCGTTCTTTGACTTGTGCAGTTGGCCAATTTGTCATAATTTACATTGTACTCTATAAACATTTCTCTTCTTTAAAATGTCTATCTTATCCTTAAGATTATCAAACAATGTAAACTTTTGTAAAATTTTTAGGGTCAAAAATCTATTTCAATTTAAAAAAAAAAAAAAAATTTATTGTCAGTATTGTTAATTTTGGAAACTGGCCTAATTCGGTGAATAGTATTTTGTTGATAAGTTGCACTGGATAGTTATTTAATTTAAGTCTGTTTTTAAGAATGAATTTTGCGAAATTCTTTGTTGGAAGATTTAATGATTCTATGCTTTTGATTGTAAATGATATTGATCTTTTGATGAAGAGGATTTGTGGAATTGAAGTGTTAATAACCGATTTGAGCTAATAGGTTTTGAATAGAGATTAGCTACATTTTTTCACGATTATTAATGATCAATACATCAAAAAAAGGTCATTGGTTTCCTTTTGTGTATCAAAACTGAATTTTAGTCTTTCATGTGTAGAGTTAATTTTGTTAAAAAAAAATTGTTGAATATAACTGTTGCGTATAATTAGGAAGGAGTCATGTACTTTATTCATAGCCACCTCAGCCAAGACAGGATTAAGGGCGTTTCTCATAGGAGCCCCAAAGGTCTGCTTGTAGAGTACATTGTCATATCTGAAACAAGTAGAATTAATTATCATCTCTACACCTTCTAAAAAGACATTAAGAATAATATTGGGGTGATTTCACTTCTATTTTTGATTTCTTATAAAACCATACGTTTAGGTATGTCAGTGAATGACGAATGTACATCAAATGAAACTAAACAGTGATAATTAGAAATATTAATATCCTTAATTAGAATATTAGAATAAAAAAAATGAGAATTTGTTACTTATTTTTGAACAACCTCTGTACGTATGAAATGAAACATGATAGTTGCTGTACCAGTTATCTATGTGTCAATATTTATTCATGCTTTGCTTATCCTAAAAATATATAACTCATAAAATGAACAACATGTTTCCACATCGTGTAAATAACACAGCATGAGCAAACAATTTTATCATTATAACTGACGCCATATGCCACGTATTTATATACTTATCTCATGAAATAAGTATGTTAGTACGTATCACATGTATAAAAAAATATTATGACATAAAATATTAACTATAAATCCAAATTTAATTTTTTACTCAAAAAATTATGTAATGTTCTATCGTCATGTCAGTTCCACCTTTGTAGATTCACCTATTATCATCTGACCAAAATCGTATGCGTGCTATAATTATTCATTTCGATATGCTAAGGTGTGAAATGAGAGTTCCTCTTTTAATTAATGCGTTTTGGTTCTTTGCTTCTGTCACTATCTGAATCATTTTTGGTAAATATGGCATATACACATCTCATCTATAAAACGCGTAGCCTCAACTAAATGCTTTACTATGTCGAATCCTTTTTGTTCAGAATCTTCATTGCTATCAATAATAGCTTCATATTCATTGTTTTTATAAGAGGTTTCAATAGCTCTGCAGTTCTGCGACCTGCTCCTGAAGAAGCTAATAATTCTACAGTAATACTTCTAACTACATATTCAACTTCTATAAAAACATCTTGGCACATAGTTTCTGTTACATCAATGATATACGCTCTTAAGCAACATATAAAAGTTGTTTTTTTTTTTAATGGAATACCCAGTATTTGTATGGACCACTTTAAAAGAAACAAATTAACATAAAGAACAAAATGGTTTTGATCGTCAGTTTGTATTAGTTATTCGTTGTTTTATCTGAAAAAAAGAACAACTTTAATGGCTTAATCTTCACCATTTTTAACGACCAAATTTTGAAATATCCGCTAAAACCTTTTTTCCACTACGTCAGTTTTCATCCTAGGTAGCGATATTTTCGATTATTTACACAAAGTGTTCCAGAACACAAAATGCCTCAAACATTTTAAATGGAACACCTGGTATTTTTTTTATACTTTGTATTTAATATGGGGTTTATTGGGGTTGGCACGACAGTTATATATTTTTTTTTCTAAATGAAATTAGCAATTAAATTAAAATATGAAATCTAGATTGTTGATCAATTTTTATTATCGATTAATATTCAACATGAATTAATGTTGTTTCCCACAACTTTTTATTTAATTTTGAGGTGACTAACATTTTACAGACAATTTTTCTCTAGACAAACAAACGAAACACAATAAGTGTCGTGTCAAACCCCAATAAACTTGGTATAAATTAAAAGCTTATAAAAAGACCAATCGAAAGGAATTAAAACATACAGGTGTTCCATTTACAGTTTTCGAGAAAAAATATACTTTGCTTTCTGGAACATCCAGTAAAAATAAACCAAAATATCAGGGGGGAGAGGGAGAAGGTAATGACCCCCATTATCCCCTCCCCGTATACGCGCCCGCTGCCGTTTCTACAGGTCATCTTAAAACTTCAATCTTGGTTCCCAAATTAACATATTTCCTTGATTTTTTTTCGATGTTATTTTTATTTCCGCAATTGTAAAATTATGAAAAAAAAAATAATGATAACACAAATCAATGTTCGTCAATTAATCTTATTTATCCATCTCATAAATATTGCTATAAAGCATTATAATACATTTTATGGGTGTGGTTTTGTCAAATAAATAAATAAAATAGAAAGTAAGAGATAAAATACCTTTTAACCGAAACCAAAAGTCTGTCCACATCTTTGTCCAAATTGAACTCAATAATAGATATAGGAAATGTATAAGATACATTTACATAGCATATACAATTTAAAAGCACACCTTGTATAAACAAACTGTCGTTATATACAGGTAAATATACTTTTAGGAAAAGAAATACAATAACGAAATAAGGTGGATAGTAACTGAAGATAATTTGAAAATATTAGCACATCTCTTTGCACTTAACACACAATTGCTACTGGCAAATAAACCGGGCCTTCACTGAAGCCCGAACCTAACTGATATGTGATAGCGCCGGCGCAATTCATACATTGAGTACTTCACCTAAAACACGTCAACGAATCCATATAAAGCTACGCTCCAGTACATTTCTAAACATTATAACCAGAGCGAGGATGATTTCTGGCTACAACATACGAGGGACGCAAGTTTCTCTCTTGATAAACGTATATACAAACGGGCACTTGGCTACTTGTACGGCTAACTGGTGCGCCGGCAGTGGAAGGGGAAGGACATTACATGCGATACTCCAATAACAGCGTAGCGCGCTTAGCATCTTTTATCCTGCGATAGACGATGAAATACAATTACTAAAGCAAGGTGGTTCGCGTTCCGAAGGAAAACACGCACTACCGGTGTTGATAAAAAAGCACCCGATTGCCCGTATAAATAATCTAGTTGTTTTGACCGAGTAAGAAAAACACACCCGTGTATAAAAACTACATGCGCCCGTAAATCACGTGGAATATCTCAATGCACGGTGATGACGCGTATATACATAACTTGTTTGTTCGACACGAACCACAAAGCAGCTGTGTTTTCGCAATATTCTACGCATTGGCGGCGTCTTAGATGTATCTCTGTTCAGGCTTTCATTGAAAAATAGGAATTGCTAAAATAATTTATATTTTGAATACGTTTTAAATACCGTAACAAGATAAAATATATAATTGTATTACTTATTTAAATAGGTAATAGTGACATTTTCTTTAATTCTTGTATTTCATTAAAAAAAAAAAAGATAAAACAAGCAGGAATAAAGAGTCACTAACTATTTAAAATAATAAAACAAAAACTTAGTAAGTCTTTTTATCATTGATTAGAAATAATTTACATATTATTAATATCAAAATATTCTAATTTTCCACAACAATACATTTGAAAATGATGGTAAGTTTGTTTTATCTAGCGGCACGTAAAATTTAAAAGATCATCAATAAAATGTAGTTAATACATTTAATAAATCCAATTAACGCCCCTATCTCAAGACTTCTATTCAAAATATTGATTAGTTTTATAAAGAAATGGTATTATCATTAATAAATAATAATATCATAATCATAGGATGACTGGGAGGAGATTTATGCATCAAATTGCTTATTTATCTACCTCATTTATATAAGAAAAAGCTAAAGCTAAGCTGCTAATCCCAGGATGAAGTTGTTTTTTTTAGAAACACATAAGTTTACGGATAAAATCAACCTCCTTTTGAGTTCACCGCAGGTATTTCATATTCTATTTTCAAAATATAATATGTTGGCATTTTTGGGTTTTTTATAAGGTATCGTTTAGTAATACCTTTTTATTGTTTTTCTTTTCATTAAAAAAAAAAAAATAATTTGCAGTTTCTTTTCCATCTATAAACGATTATTATTGAATTATTAAACATATATAATTATGACCACAGTGTTAATTTTGCGTTCAGAATTTAGAAGAGCAATTTATTTAGCCTGTTTTAAGTAATATTAACAGTTATCTACTCCTATTTGGAAATCAGGCCACAGCGAAAATATAGAATCTTGTTTTTTAAATTTATTTTTCAATTAAAAATAAACATAGTAGATTTGAATAAAAGCAAACTGTTTTTAAGGATAACACATTGTCAAAATATCATTTACAAAAAAAATATACCTATAAATAAAGTTAAATAAAGAAAAAAAAATTATCTTCACTTTATTATTATTCTCTATAGTTGTTTCATTGTTTGTAACTGTCTCTTATACAAATTTATATGATGTTACTTTGATTTATACTAAGAACAGATTACATTCATTCGCATCCATCATGTTCATTTTTAATTTAACAAGACTTTGATAAAGTCCAACGGTTTTACAAAACAAGATTGTGTTTTATCGCTGTATCCGGACTTCCACGTAGGAGTAGTTATTATTAATGTTATTTTGCTTTAACAATGTAATCTAGTTTATTCTATTTTTCTGTTTGTTTTTGTTTTTGCCTGTTATTTTTAACGTAAAATATCATCTGCGACACAATATGTTTTGTGACATTTAAAAACCTTGATACAAATGCTAGTTAACGTATTTAGATAAGTTGTTTTATTTATTATTATTGCTATTGCAATTGTTATTTTCATTTTTTTCGTTTCTATTTTTTTATTTAATATTATTTTTCTAGATTGAGATGAATTTATTTTCAAACAATATTTTCTACTAAATTATTTTAATAATATACTTAACTTTACTTAATTATGTTTATGTATCTTCACATTTTAAAAATGCTATTGGATATATAAACCTGTAATGTCAACTTTATCATTAATGTTATTTTTTATATTACTGCTCTTAATGTGAATTATTTTTTAACTAGTATAGTTGCTTCTACAACCTTAGTCTAGACAAAAAAAAGCAATATAAAATCAAATGTAAGTAATGTCATTACCAATTTTAAAAATATAAAGTAAGGTAAGAGCAAGAATTGTTACAATATGAAATTAAATTAACAAAAAAATGTCTACACAATAACTCACAGCTAATTATTCTCAAGCCCGACAAATGTAGTAAAACTGTAGTAATTGAAAAGGCAAATTATGAAAATAAAATGGATACAATGTTACAGGAAGAATAAATGTTTTTTCTTTTTTCGTGAGTTAGCGGCTGGTTGCTATATAATGAATTAATTTTTTTTAATCAATCAAACTCTTCATTTTACGTTTCGACAAACTTTATTACTGTTGTCTTCCTCAGAAAATTGTTTATTATAACTTAATTTTTTTTTATGCATTTAGGGACAATCACACTGACATTTTAAAACTTATTTAAAAATTATTTTTATTTATTTATTAATTTTTATTAAAATTACTGAAACATGTTGTTAGTCAATTTACAAACTATTGTGAGCTTTGCAGCAGTTGTTGCACAGCTTGTTTTAGAGGATTTGGAAACATTATCTTCATCTTTAATAATTAAAACAATTTAAGACAACCTTTTCAAAATAGAATACAAAAAAAATGTCAAGTTTCAGGTAAAAATCTAAATTCAAACAGTAATAAATCCATTTTCTAAATAATTTGAATGTATTTTAATTTGTAATAGTTTTTCTCTTTTTGATAAAGCTATAGCGAAGCGTCGAAAAATCATTAAAACATTTTTCTTCTTTATCAATTATTTGTGTTTCATTAAACTTAAAATTATGTTTAAATTCTATTTAGTGTTTATTCTTATTAAATTTTCGTTTTTAATTCTATACTCGTGAGCATAAATCCTTTAAGTAACGGAAAAAATAACTACTTTTATTGACAATAAAAACAATTATGCAACGGATTTACGTTGTACGTAAAATTAAATCTTATAAACTTATCTATATATAGCTATTTCTAAGTAGAGCACAAAATTTCCATGCATTATCAATTATCTTTTCGTGGAATTATGTCGGTCATAGAACAAAATCCAAGTAATTAATTTTGTTAAAGTACTTTGTGATTGTAAATCATGATAAATGATAACAAGAGATTAATCTAAACAAGAACTTATTCAAAATAAAATATTAAAGTAGGTAATCATAAGAACAATAGAATTTTATCTGCCAGACAATGATAAAATCAATACTTAAGGACACAAAGAATAAAAGATAGCCAGGGGTGTCTCAGCCCCACAACTACAAAAATAAAAAAAAAAAAACTATAATTCTTCATCTATATTTCTTTCATTTAATTCCAGATGTTCATAACGGCCATCAGCTGCAGGATTGACTTGAAGATTCGGGAACTGAAAAGCGAAACAAAGCCCAACATTGGAAAAAGATACGTGTTGACCGTCTGCATAATGATCAACATTTTGGGTAATCTTTTATTATATCCTACTAAAGCCAAAAAAAAATTCCCATATTTTCCATTATTTTTCAGTTATATTTTCGAAACATTGTTTATCTGCATGTGGAAAGTACGTGATCAGTTTCCGTTGTGTAACTAACCGCTTATCGCTGTTTGTCGGTTGATAAAACATAAAGCCCTTGCTTATAACGACTTTTTTAATATCAAATATTTTTATCCTCGCCTTGATCAATAATTATATTTACCACACTGTGATAAGCAATCTTAAAAATGTGGATTCTATATATTTCGCAAAAAACTTTTACAAATTATACAGGGGATTTTCTTTTATTAAACAATTACTATTTCATTTGGGTCCAAAAATACTGAAATGGAAAAATTTCGAAAACGTTCTTTAAAACATCTTGCAGCAAATTCCACTACATTAAATACACCTTTCGATAGCAAAGCTATCATCATCGACAGTAACATAATTATCATTCGTCCCATAATGTGTATTAAAATAATATAATATTAAGTAATTTAAAACAATACAACAGTTTTTGATATTAGTTGCAAATTCTCAATCTTCTGCATCCCATGAAAATTGTTTTGAATTACATTATGATTCGATTAGAGTGGATTAGCATAAACCAATTTGCACTGCGAGATTTTCAGATCTTCCAATATCCCTTTTTGACTAGAAAATCTTTAATTTTGTCTACATTATTAAATATATCTAACATCTTTGAATGCGGCCACCTCACGAAGTTGCCTGTTTTTGGGCTACCTCAAACCCTAGAGCCCTTGTCTTCATTAAAACTGGGGTTTTCTCTTCGTATTGGCAGGACTTGTATTTAGCTTCATCTACTCGGAATAATTAGTTAATTTGCGACGATTTATCAGTAATTTTAGTAGTAAGTCTCTTAAGAATTTAAGTCCTTGTTCTTTAAGGAAATGTTTGTATGTCTTTATCTGCCCTCTGTCCCTCTCCGACATTCTTTTAGATTTATTATGTCATTATTCTTTGATGGACTTTAATGGACGATTTTTAAATAATTCGAGACGATATGAATTAAATTTTAAAATATTAATGATTATGCCATGTTCTCTGGGTAACCTAATTTGCTACTTCAAAAACATTTGACACAATCTTCGAATCTTCCTTGACCCCTGAACATTTAGATTAGATTAGGGTTGGAATCGACAAATCGATACATTGTGATCTGCTTTTGTCCTTGGAGGTGCTCACTACCTTTGTCTTCTTAATTAGACCTATCGCCGTGTCACAGCAGATGTTCTGGTTTTTATTTTTCCTCTTGGTAGAATCGGCAAATAATCGCATCTGCCAGGTCTATTTTATGCACCTGCTTATTTAGTATTTAGTGATCAATCAGCAGACCTACTATCATTTTCTACTCACTCAGTAGGTCTTTAATAAATTCTGGTCTATGGTCTGTCAGGAACTCATTATATCCAAATTACAAATTAAAAAGTCCATCCATTGATGGACTCTTTGGTATAGCCGAAGGAATTAGTAAGTCCATTAAATGACCTCGATGAATCTCATTTGGCCAAATCGTGCCTCATTCCTCTTCATGCCCGAGTGGCTGAGATCATAGGCCAATAGTAGTTTTCCTTGGGTGTCTACTTCATTTAGGGCACTTACCCTTTACCTCAAACCAGCTTAGAGCCAACATTTGTGGAACTGATTACCTCCAGTATTGCTTCGCTGTCAGGGAAAGTAGCGACGCTTTGCCCAAGCCAATCCATCTTTTTATCCTTTTAACACAGTTTTCAATGAATGAAAGCTTGGAAGACCATCGCATTCCTGCTGAAATTTACCGAAAAAACCTTTTTAGTCTTCTTTTCGTATATTTCGGCTTCTACGTCAAAGACAGTTTTAGAACCGTCTGTATACCAGTTCGAGTCCATTCTTACTGGAGGACCTATTCTCCCCTGGATGATTTCACATCCCATAATACATTTGCCTTCCTTTACCTGAATCCTCCAATCCTCGATCTCAAACTTTGCAGATTTCCAACACGTTCAAATGCTAACTCTTTATTACAGTCTGTTGGTTCTTCACTCTGTGGTGTATGGGTGGTTATTTCAACACTTTCATAAGCAGAGTTTTATATCACGCAGTAGATCGAAAATCCGTAGTATCGCCACTGGATGACGTATTCCCAATGTCAGCGAAGTGCTTCGTAGAATTTAGAAACGGCAGTGAACCGTTCACAACCACCTGTGAGCTTCCCTTACACGCTACGGCGCCCTATTATTTCATAGCTTTGTTTGCCATATACGTGATGGGGTTGTTATGGTCTTTAGAACGTATATTAAATTTAGCGAAAGAGAAGATAGTAGAGACCAGAGCGCGCAGGAGGGCTATGGATATATCGTCAGCAGAAGAGGGACAGGACATCATGATCACATTGTCGAGGGAAAATTTAAGCTGCCAGGAGCCAAGAGCGAAAGATGCGCTGTACGCGAAAGTATCCGCAAAACTTTTACAGAAATTCAAGAATCTGGTCTCGTATTCTCATTTACGCAGTGCGGATCCAAAAATGACACCGTTGATTTAGCATCTCATTCAGATTGGGAATTGCTGAAACAATGGATATATAATCATATCACTGCTTCACCAATAACCTATAGGTACGGTATTGGCTTTCTCTCGTCGATAAAAGAAGCTAATGCAACTCATGCGGAAAGATGCGTTTGCGTTGGTGTTGACCTGTACGGTGGTTTGTATGTTCGAGAAAATCATGACTACACTTTAAATTTATATTATTGTATAAATTTAGTGATGGAAATGATTTGGAATAAGTTGAAGAAGGTGAAAACGTTAGAAATATCATATCATATCACCCAATGTTGTGACAATTTAATTACCTTACCTATTTTAAAATGGCATCAGGTATGTCACCATCAACATCGGCTTGGCGACTCTGACAATCATATCAGCCATTTGACAGGCTGTCATCAGCATTAATTGCATTCCTTCTATAATAAGTTTGAAGCTCGATGCGTCAGGTTGAGAGAAAGAGAGAGTGAAAGTTATATGTGAGAATTGGGGTGTCACAAATTTAGATGCTTCAAAATGGTTTCAGGTGGTGGGCTTCAGACTTGTAAAAGGAAAACCTTTATTGCTGTTCTTTTTGTGCCCAAATTGTACTTAAAAGAGACTAGGTTTCATTTAATTCAGTTGAATGTAAGTTTGAATTAATCAACAAACCACATAAAATTATCTGCTAAAATCAACAATGGTGATGGATTCAGGCCCAATCCTACACTCATTTGGATGCGTCTGGTTGTCCAATACGGATTGCGAATATAACAAAAGATTCAACCCTTAATGTTGGATTGGATGTGATAGCTTAATTAACTTTCCTACTCGAATCTTTTGTAATTAAATTGAGAAAAAATGGTTTTTACACTTATAAAGAAGAAAAAAAATGCAAAAATATAAAACCAATCAAAAACCAGCTATATTTTATAAAAAGAAAAGTACCACCTTAGAAGCTGGGATATTTTAAACTTAAATTACAATCATGTGGAATTGGTATTTGTAGGAAAAATGAAAAAAAAGCTATTATTGATTTTTCAATTAGTAAAAAATATAAGAACTACAAGTTGGTGCTTTCTGGGAAATATGTCATTTTAAATTCAAATTTACTTTAAGATGTTTTGGTTACAAATGATGGAAATAAGATGAGGGTTTAAGCAATTGATTAAGCAATGACGATGACTTTAATTAAAAAATGATATTTCAATTTCCTAGATAACTCTATAATACCAATTTTTAAAAAAAATAGGATTTATTAATAGTGTGACGTGATAGTAATCTAAAATGCTTGCATATTCGCGAGGATTTATTCTTGTGAAGATCAAATAGCAAGAATAGGGATTTGCTATTACACGATTTGATATTTTGGCGTTTGTAAATATTTAGGAATTTGAAATATTCTTTTCTGGTTGAAGTTTTCGATTGTCTAAAAAGTGAGAGCAGGTTTAATATAAATTTGGGTTATAAATGAAGAAAAGGAAAAATAGATTTGGGTAGCTTTCGAAGTTGTAGATATATCTATTATAATAAAAATATTTAAAATTCGTAAATACGGCCAAATACCAAATTTTAAAGGAGAAATTTGAAAAAACAAATTTTTGCAAAAATTCCATGTTTTAATAATTTAATAGCAATCGAAATAGTTGCATATTTGCTAGAATTCGTTCTTGCAAGAAAAATGCGACCGTTATAAGAATTTGCTATTACAAAATATGCATTTGACATTCTGGTGTTTGGAAATATTTAAGAATTTGGAGTATTTTTTTCTGATTGAAGCTTTTGATATTTTAAAAAATTAAATTTTGTGTCTTATATTTCAGAGTTTCGAGGTTATAAACGAAAGAAACAGGAAATAAATCTAAATAATTTTTGTTGAAAGGATTTCTATTAAGGGAAAATATTTCAAATCCTTAAATGTGTTTTAGATACCAATTTTTGGAGGGAAAAACAAATTTTTGAAGGAAAAATTTGAAAAAACTAAAATTCCGTCTTTTAATAATGTAATGGTAATTGAGATGATTGCATATTAGCGAGAATTTGTTCTTGTGAAACCGTGCAACCATAAATTTTAAAGAAATAAACATATATGTTATGTATTATTTACGAAGAAGAGAAAAAATAAATATTAATAAATAAATAAATAAAATTTAATAATTTTTAAGCATATTTTTTTTACGTAATTTTCTAATGCAAAGTCTTAAAATAATTCTGCATATAGATAAACAAATTTTTGCAAAAATTCCATGTTTTAATAATTTAATAGCAATCGAAATAGTGCAATTTTGCTAGAATTCGTTCTTGCAAGAAAAATGCGACCGTTATAAAGAATTTGCTATTACAAAATATGCATTTGACATTCTGGTGTTTGGAAATATTTAAGAATTTGGAGTATTTTTTTCTGATTGAAGCTTTTGATATTTTAAAAAATTAAATTTTGTGTCTTATATTTCGGAGTTTCGAGGTTATAAACGAAAGAAACAGGAAATAAATCTAAATAATTTTTGTTGAAAGGATTTCTATTAAGGGAAAATATTTCAAATCCCTAAATGTGTTTTAGATACCAATTTTTGGAGGGAAAAACAAATTTTTGAAGGAAAAATTTGAAAAAACTAAAATTCCGTCTTTTAATAATGTAATGGTAATTGAGATGATTGCATATTAGCGAGAATTTGTTCTTGTGAAACCGTGCAACCATAAATTTTAAAGAAAGAAACATATATGTTATGTATTGTTTACGAAGAAGGGAGAAAAATAAATATTAATAAATAAATAAATAAAATTTAATAATTTTTAAGCATATTTTTTTTACGTAATTTTCTAATGCAAAGTCTTAAAATAATTCTGCGTATAAATAGACATATTTTTCAAAAAGTACCAAGTTTTATTTGCATACATATCTTTTCGTTTTGTAAAATCAATAATAATTTTTTTCTCCTATTTGCCTTATATCTACATGTAAATACTATGTAAACCTGAACTGATATGAAAAAAAGCATGAATTAAACCAAAGGATGTTGGCATATAATCTACATCGTAGCAGATTTCCGGCGGTATTCCCGGCGGTATTGTTATCGACATAAATAAAAACAAACAACGTTTGCTTATTCATAGAAGATCGAAATGTATTGCATAAATTTTTTAAACGCATTGATGATTTAAATATATGACTAACGTATGTGAAACATCGGCAAATCAACACCAACCGCAAACTAGTCAGAGCTTGACCTCATATGCAAAAATATTTTGGATAATAGGCATGTTGCAATGTAGAAAAGCTTCCCACGATGAAAACCAGTACCGTCCCATAGAAAGGCCTGCATTTTCTGCTAATGATCGTTTATCTCATTAAAGCTAACCGCATTTATTCAAACCCAATCCCCAGTACATATTATTCACATTTACTATTTTTGTATTAAAATACCAAGCCATCTCTTAATTCCTATCTGTGATATATACTTGCACATTAGTTATTAATTATATAAGTACAAATGTATGTTAATAAATTAATTTTCTCAAATGGCTGTTTTCTTCTTAAAACGTTTAGAAGTAAGGATTTTATCATTAAATGGGTTTGCAAATGGGGTGGTAAGATAAGGTATATACAGGGTGAGTTTTTTATCTTGAGACAATGGAATATATCTAAAACACTGCATCAAATTATATTTACCTTGGGTTCATTGCAGAATTTAGTTTTAAGTTTAGATTTAGGCAACTTGATCCATTTCCTCAGTTTCACGTAATCCAGGTTCAATGGAAGAACAATTCAACTATTTTAGTTGTAATTGAATTGAATCTTGTGATCTTCTTGTTTTGAAAATAATTCTTTATAAAAAAAATCAAAAAAAGATCCTAATAAGATTTATTATAATGTAGGGGGCTCACTGAATGGTGCCGAACTCGATCCCCCACCTCACCCTCCCAGAGTGGGAGGAGGGACAACTTTGAAATCTTAAATGGGAACCTCCATTTTGTATTGCAGATTCGGATTCTACGCCATCAAGTATGTAGTTTTTGTTTGAAACTTTTGTTTCGATTCGTAACAGATTGCGCTGTAATCGCAAAAAAAAACATGATTGTGAACGCAAAACACGAACGAAAAAACAAAAGAGAGAAGCAAGCAAACATGATTTTGTGTTTTTTTTATTTTAACATAAACTAACATTTCAAAAAGCCATGTGTTCGAAACTGTGCCCCTTCACTTCGACACATTTATTTATTCGCAATTGGAATGCTATTCAACGATACAAACCCGTATTTTATTCAGTACTTGACATTTGTGAATACTTACACATTGTCCGATCCCCATTTAGATTATTAATTATTAATCCAACACAAATTAGTTAGTGTTGAATATTTGAACAGTAATGGAGGCTGCTATAACATTACAAGAGAGAATTTAGAAATGATTTACATCTATGGAGAGAGTGGTAGGAATATCGATGATGCTGTTAATCTTTATTCACAACGTTTTCCCGACAAGCTACGATCGCGCGCTTCTTTTTACCGAGTTCCCTAACGAAGGAACTGTACAGCCAAGAAAACGTAATCGCCGAAAACAACATTACTGAAAAAAATAATGAAATCGCGGTATTAGCTGCAGTAGCTAATAATTCCCACATTAATACTCGAGAAATAGCTCTCGGATCAGGAATTTTTCAGTCCACTATCTGCCAAATATTGAAGTAATAACATACAGGTAGTCTGTTCTTTCGATTCTTAAAATTCCTTTTTTGAAATACAGAAGTACAAACTTACATTATTATGATTATGTGCTGCATAAGTGTTATATATTTCCTGTCGTAGAATTTATATTTATAAAATACGAATCATATTCTGTTTTATCTCACAAGAAAAAAGTAATATGAAGCGGTATTTACAGATACATAATTATTCTTTATGCAGTCAAAGTCTAGATATCGAATAGGTTATCGCTTGTTTACTAGAACATAAATTCGTAGTTGAGCAATTTTGTATTCCATATATAAATACGTATAAGCTAACGACGCGTCCCATCCGTATTGCCAGCAAGGGCTATAAAATTTTATAACGGTGGCAACGTTGCCAGATCATATCAAGCTAAAATCGTTAGCCTCGTCGGGAAAAAATCGTGAAAAATCCTAAGAATTTAGAAATGTGTTATTTTTAAGATAAATGTATGAAAAAATTTTAAATAACAGAATAGTATCTTACTTAACAAAATATAATTTAATACCGACGACCCAGTTTGGATTTGTAGCTGGTAGATCAACCGAATTAGCTATATATAAATTCCTGCAAAAACTAATTCAAAACTTAGATAATAAAATTGAAACCGTTGGAATTTATTATGAATTATCAAGAGCATTTGATATGCTTGATCATGAAATAACTTTGTGGAAAACTAATAATATTGGCATTAGAGATGAAGTACTTAATCTTTTAAGATCATATTTAGGTAACCGTAACAGTTAGTCCATATGATGAAGTTGTGTATCTGCGACTAGTGATATAGTTGAGAGGTGTCCTCAAGGGATCAATCCTTGGGCCTACACTTTTTTTGGTGTACGTTTCAGATCTGCCCAACTTTGTAAATATGACTGCTTGTATCAGTTTTGCCGATGACACAACATGTATGTGTCATCTGAAAAATTGTGGAAATTTAAAAAACCATAGGCAGTCGTACAAATAGCGAAAATTCTAAATTGAAGCAGGCAAATAGTTTGCAGATAAAATGAAAAGAAGACAGTAGCCTTAATTTAATAATCGAAAAAATGAGAATTTGTATTTAACAATGAGTGGCAAATCAGTTGCAGTTTGTTTCAAGTACTAAATTCTTGGGAATCCATATTGATGACGCACTGAATTGGTCGGTCCAATATAAGTGAGGTACAAAAGAAATTGAATACGTGCTGCTTTGCCATCCTTAATATTCGTGATAGCGTTGACATTGAAACATTGAAAGTCTTTTACTACGCATATGTTTCTCACGGTTTACGGTATGGTATACTTTTTGGGGCTCATCAATTAATTTATAGAAGTCTTTCGCGGCCAAAAACGTATAATTCGTTTTATGTTAAAAGAACCTGCTAAAAGTCATTGCAAACGCTGTTTCAACAATTCGTAATACTTCCCGTTACCGTGCTTGTATATATATGAGTTGCTCGTGTTTGTATTTATAAATAAAAGTTTTTCACTAGGAATGCTGATCTGTACTCAAAATGTCTACGAGAATGCCGATTTGTTGAGCATTCCGTCTCATAAATTGCATTTATATGAACGCGGTCCTAATACAGAGCCATAAGGCATTCAACAAATTGCCTTCACAAATAAGAAGAATAACGAATGCAAACAATTTAAGACCTCAGTTAAGGCGTACCTTTTTACATAATGTTTTTATAGTTTATTGATTATTTAAACGCTTAAGGACTAGACGTACATATAATGTTTATAGTATATTATGTTGTAAATGTTGTGTAAAGTGTTGACAATGAAGGTTGCTAATCTCAACTGAAATTCTGTATTGTTATTTTTAAATTTTTTGACGAAACTGATGTCAATTGTGATCTATGGTAAATAAATAAACATTACATTACATTACATTACATTACATTACATTACATTACATAAATACACGTGTAAATAAAAAATTAAAAAATGAATATTTAATTTGTATTTCCATAGGTTATGAAATGTGCAATACGTATTTTCAGCTTTAGTGAGACTTTATAGAGTGAGTAGGTACATATTACTACACGCATATAGGCACAGAAATGTAACATAAAATATTAGATACATAATTAAAAAATAATATATAAATGAACTAAATACTTTATTAATGTTTACTTAGTCAATACCATAATCAAAATTTTAAAAAAAAGTGTTGCAAGTGTACTAGTGGTCGTTATTTAAATTCAAAATTTCCCGGCAAGAATCAGAATCATATTTTAGGTTTGTTCGTTGGTGTTACACCAATTACACAGGTGCATATTGTCTCTTTCTCAGATGCATAAAGAGTAAATCTTTTATCCTGTTTTAAGTGTAGCACCAGCGAACAAACCTCTTAACTTCTTTACGTTAACCGTAGATTGCAGGAGTACTTGATAATCAAATCGCGACTGCGCGCGAAACAGGAGTTATATTCTTGCATCGGATAAAAGGAGGTAAGTCAACAATAAATGCTTTTGCAAATACTGAATTAACTACTTGGGAATAAATTCCTAAAAATTAGCTATTGATATTGCGCAAAAAGGGTTATATTAACATACAGCCATTTGCATGACCAATTAATAACGAGGATTTGTGATATATGTATATAAAGAAAAATTTAAGCATGAAATACGTTTACACATTTTTAAAAAGTTTTGGGAGATGGCCAATTGTAATAGGAGAGTTTAGTACATTAGTACTTTAATTCAACTGCAAGAAAAAAAACGTATTCGAATTGGTATAACTGTTATTAGTAAAGAAAAATTAAGAACGCAAACAGCAAACTACTATTTCATAGTAAACGGAAAACAAAATAAACGTGTAAAAGATTGTTTTTGCAAAACTTTTGACTTAGTAACAAAATTTATTGAAGTTCTAATATGGAAGATGGACGAGGGAGACAAAAGAATCCAAAGCAAATACCCAGAAAACCATATAAATCGCAAAGCCTTTGAAGGGATACGAAATGAAGATTAAGATGGCCAAATCGGAAGATGAAATTAGATCCATCATATTCAAGGCACATCATATTCAAGCTGCGACGGATTTAACTTCCAAAAAGCAGACAAAAAATTTAACGAAGACCAATTTGCAACAAAAGACCATATTTTCGGACCTGCAGCAATGCTATATACCAACTCCTGATTGCACCAGCTGCGAGTCATTCCCATAAGCGCCAATTATGGCGTAATAATCCCAGTCGCATGCTTGTGACGACTGCAGGCTTATTGTTACTCTGCTATACGAACATGGCTAAGGGGCAGAAAATGAATAGGATAATGCATTATAAATATCTACCAGGTATTTTGGATCCAAAAGTCACCGCATATTATGTATTCGGATTCAGTGTGGTCAAAAAATAAAAACTCCATCATGTCCTGCCTGCTTACTTGCCCGGCCATACGCAACATGAAGTGACAACCGACCACAGTCTAATTGAAAACAAGAAGAAAAACTAATATTAAAATTCAACATCCCCATTGACTGGCTCAGCTATGAGGCAGAGAGGAAATAAAACTTTTAAGTAACAAAATGAGATGGAAAGGCAGATTTTTTTTGATTGTTTGTACTTCCTTAACGAATCGTAAATACTGACATTTTTAGGAAATAAATTTTAACTGGCGAGAGGTGAGATGGCTTCGATATGGAAAAATATTAGAGTGTTTCCTATTAAAACATCGTTAGATCCAAATTGGAAGTTTTAAAACAGCAATGTTTGACAAACGAGGAAGGTTAAAAAACTGAACTCTTTGGTACCAAACCAGTGTTCTAAGACTAAATCTCGTAACAGTAGAAAAGAAAGGCAACACTCAATCTGACACATTACATATATTTCAGAATTCACTATGGATTTTATAAGAATTAAAAACAGAAAAGGACAAGATCGACATGGTATCTGATGCTTGCTCTTCGACGAGGCTGAACATAATCGGTCATGAAGGATAAGTGATGACAAATTATCAGAATTGTTTGTTTCTTACTTTCTTTTTAATAAAAG